>CM026210.1:2680500-2728000 GCA_014839995.1 Xenentodon cancila | reverse complement strand
TGTGCATGCTGTGCACGCCAGTGCAGGTGGTCCCAAAAATAACCCTTCAGTCAGGAATACGAACAACGAAATTCACTTTCAGGTACAAACGGTAGAAAGACTCAAATTAGAGTTAGCTCAGCAACATCAAAGGAAACAAACAAGCAAAAAACAATCCTGCAGGGATGTCAGGACAGGAGGATTGATTTACATGATCCCTATCTCTCTGTGGAGATGATTTTAACTCAGATTAAACCAGCAGCGAGCCTTAGAGGGCCAGCGCAGCTGTTAAAGCCGCAAAGACGGTCCCATCCTGAACCACTAAATAATCAGGCCCCACCGAGGCGAGAGCCTTTACATAAATCCCCCGTGTTGTATCATGTTACGAGTTGGCTTGGTCAACTGCTCATTAGGCTCTTTCTGCCTCTGGCCTCAGCTGTTGGCTTTAAAATAATTGTAAAGTCTCATCCACAAGAGCTGAATAGGTGCAGAAGATGCTTAGCTGGAGCTTTTACGACTTTAGACAATGTCTGCATTTTTATTGTAATCCTGCTCTCTTATGAAAGTGTTAAGTGTGCATTTAGGTCTCACTGCATCATGTATTTGAGCTGGACATCTGTAGTCTTTGTTTCTTGACAGTGTGCTGCCTCACCTCTGCTTTTTATAATTTTATTTATTTAATTTCGGCCAGTGTCACGGTTTGGACAGTGCTTGGTTTGGCAACACCGCACGCCCGCTTAGCGAGCTCTTTGTTTCGGAGCTGTGTTTTACCTCTGAGATAGTCACACTCGGATCCACATTACTGGGCGCACGTATCCAAATCTATTCCTCAAATAAACTATGATCAGATATAAACCAACAGACTATGATCTTGTATTAAACTCAACACATCTATGTAGCTCTGAGACTGGTTTACAGATCAAAAATATGTTCCGTCTCAGTGTGTCATGAAAGTGCCGTTTCTAAAAGGGAAGCAGAAAGCCACTGCAGATGTATTGAAGGGTGGTGAAGTAATTTGAATTCTTGCACTTGTATGAGATGGAGAACTGTATTTGATGCTTCCAAACTGCATGCATCCCCCGGTGGAAACTTGCTTGTAGTCTTCGCATGCTTCAGATTTGGGATTTGAAGCAATCTGGAAATGCCCAGCAGTGCACGGTGCAATCGTTTTTTACTGCCTCCATCTAGCTGTGGTTATTAACAGGAAGTGAAACCGGTGGGATATAAAACTTGTGAACCGTTTCTCTCTTGTGTGTTTAGGTGGCGGTGGTTGAAGAAAAGCACAGCCCAGTGCTGGATCCCAGAGGGACCGTTAGTGTGGTTAGGAGCCTTGAGAAGAAGGAGGGTGCATGGAGGGTTCAAGGCCTGTAACACCCGGGTCGTCAGCCTGCCTGTGGTTGGGGCTGGTTTCTGTGGCTGTAGCCTTCCTCGGTTCTGAGGCCCGGACCACTCCGAGTCCTCTGCTCAGCCCCGGCAATGCCACCTGCAAAGGGACCTCAAAGTGTCAAATGGGGATCATCCTCCCCATCTGGTATCCCGAAGACCCCTCAATGGGAGACAAGATCGCTCGGGTCATTGTCTATTTTGTGGCCATGATCTACATGTTTCTCGGGGTGTCCATCATAGCCGACCGCTTCATGGCAGCCATTGAGGTCATCACCTCCCAGGAGAAGGAAATCGTCATCAAAAGGCCCAATGGGGAAACAACCACCACCACGATCCGGGTGTGGAATGAAACGGTCTCCAACCTCACGCTCATGGCCTTGGGCTCATCTGCCCCTGAGATTCTGCTCTCTGTGATTGAGGTCTGTGGACATGAGTTCAAATCTGGTGAACTTGGACCCTCCACAATCGTCGGCAGCGCAGCCTTCAACATGTTTGTCATCATTGGCCTTTGTGTGTCTGTCATCCCTCAAGGAGAGGTGCGGAAGGTTAAGCACCTCAGAGTGTTCTTTGTCACTGCAGGTTGGAGCATCTTTGCATACATTTGGCTCTACATGATCCTGGCTGTGTTTTCTCCAAATGTAGTCCAGGTCTGGGAAGGGCTAGTCACCCTGGCCTTCTTCCCAATATGCGTTGTTCTTGCCTGGGTAGCTGACAGACGACTTCTCTTCTACAAATTCATGCACAAGAAATATCGCACCGACAAACACCGGGGTGTCATCATCGAGACGGAGACTGAACGCTCCAAAGGGATCGAGATGGACGGTAAGATGGTCAACTCTCACTTTATGGATGGAAGCGCGGCCAGCAATCTGATAGGTTTGATCGAGAACAAAGAGGTGGACGAGTCGCGACGGGATATGATTCGCATCCTAAAAGACCTGAAGCAGAAGCACCCCGAGAAAGAGTTGGACCAGCTGGTCGAGATGGCCAACTACTACGCTCTCTCGCACCAGCAAAAGAGCCGTGCCTTCTACCGTATCCAAGCTACACGCATGATGACAGGCGCTGGGAATATCCTGAAGAAACACGTTGCAGAGCAGGCCAAGAAAAGTGCCAGTGTGCAGGAGGTGCATGTCGAGGAACCAGAAGAGTACGTGTCTCGGATCGCTTTTGAGCCTGCTGTCTACCAGTGCCTCGAGAACTGCGGCGCTGTCATCTTAACTATCATTCGAAAGGGCGGTGACATCAATAAGACGATCTACGTGGATTATAAGACAGAGGACGGCTCGGCTAACGCTGGAGCCGACTACGAGTTCACAGAGGGCACAGTAATGTTCAAACCGGGAGAGATGTTCAAAGAAATAAACATCGGAATCATAGATGATGACATCTTTGAAGAGGACGAGCACTTCTTTGTGCGTCTCAGTAATCTGCGTGTCCTGGAAACTGAGGATGAGGTGCTGTCCCCCAACAGTCTCCCATACCCAAAGGCCATGCTCGGATTCCCCACCGTGGCCACGGTGACTATTCTGGATGACGACCATTCGGGCATCTTTACTTTTGAGAGCAGCTCAGTCCACATCAGTGAGAGCATTGGCATCATGGAGGTGAAAGTGTTGAGGACTTCTGGAGCGAGGGGGACGGTCATTGTGCCTTACCGCACCATGGACGGACTGGCCAAGGGAGGAGGGGAGGACTATGAAGACACATACGGAGAACTGGAGTTCAAAAATGACGAGACCTGGTAAGCCAGTTCCCTTTTCCTCATGCTTGTGGAGGTGGTTTTTATTCACGTGTTGTTGGCGATTTATTGGTTTGTGGCTGATGTTAAATCAGCACATTTGAAATGAAGTGCATCGAGAAGCTGTGCCTAAGTGTTTTTCTTTGAGTGGATCTTCTGCATCCCTTGATTTAGGTTTTGTTTTTGAGTTGCAGTGTGATGGTGGTAAACTTGTCAAGAAATATCTGCTGTATATACGACGTGAGCTTCAAAGGTCTTCACCCGTCTGCCAGAAACTCATCTTGTTCAGCATTTGCTTTTGATACAAAGACGCTGTCTTCTACGCCTCCTGACATCATTTAAGTTAGAGCAGACTTTGCGAGCCTATTCATGTGCCATTTGCACTGATGGCTCCGTAATCTGCGAATGCTTCTTTTCTTCACATGGTTAGACGCCACGCTCTACTCTGCCGTATGGCTCCTTGTTTTCCTGTCAGAAGATCTGGCGCTTCAGTAGTGTTTTTCTGTGTGCATGTGACAAGAATTCAACTGGGATACGTCACACAGGCGTGGAAACAGGATGGACCTCAGCAACCCTCCTCTCGCCTCTTTAATCCCTGCTGCTTTTGTTGTCGTTAGGATTTTGCTCTTGTTTATGGTCTTTGTGCCCTGATTGCTTCCACTGAAGGCTGAAAAGTGTTGGGGTCTCCGTTACGTTCATATCATCAGTGGATGCCAGTGTTTTTGGGTTATTAGGTGGACGGTATTGTGAAACATGGAGGTTTGATTCCTCCTGGAGTCAGCCATAAATAAAAAGTTTGCATTTTGGCAGTAAGCCTCTGTGAGTAATAGTGATGTCTTAGGTAATTTGTGTATGTTATGTAGGCTTGTCAGCTGTGCCATCTGTGTACTATACTGCACTACAAAAAGCCAGTCTTACAACTGAGTGGGCATTTTTGGCAGTGTTACATTGAAAGCAACATACTGCGCTGTAGTGTGAAGACCATCAGGGCCATACATGGCGTGACTCTGCATTTCGCTGCATCTATATGAGGTAATTGTTTTTAGATACTGGCATGTGTACACAACTGTGCCTCTTGAGAAATCGCGATTTGCTTATTTCTCAGCTTGCATGCACTTGCATCTCAGGCGTTGGTTTACAGGGCTGATGCAAAATGACACACATCTGTGGCGTCTCTTCCTCACTAATCAGGGGTCTCTCCGTCTGCTGGGGCTGATTGGCAGGGTCTTTGCTCCAGGGTGCGAGCTCCCGAGGGCTGAGACAGCCCAGGAGAGCAGCGGGAGGGGAATGAGTGTCGGGTAATCAGCGTGCTCCCGGGGCCTGCTGAGCTCTCAGAGTTTTGCTTGATTTATGTGAGAGGTGTTTTTTTCCTGAGCTGGGCCTGAAAGCTGCTGAGGGACTTGTGAGCGATGTGGAGACTATTGAGCTGTTGTGATATTGTTGGTATTGTGAGAAAGCTATGGTTTATTGGCTCTTTTTTCTTTTTCTCTTTTTTTTCTGCATTGTGTTGCATCGGGCGTTAATAGCGTCCAGCATGGCTCTGATACGAGCGAACATTGATAAACAACAGAATGAAGTAGAATAGAAATCCTTTACGGTGGTTGCAGAAGTACAATAAAATCCCCGAAGTGCATGATGCCGTTTCAGCTTTTGTATGGAAAACGCCTCGATTATCGGAGGTGGTGGTGATCGTGGGATCTCGGATCAGTCTTGATCCGACTGGTTCTGGTTCTGGCCTGTAGCGCCTGCCGGAGGCCTGGTGGGACCAGGGTCGGAGCGGTTTTAACATCAGTTAACTAAAAAGCTTCATTTAGCATAGATGTTAGAACAGATAACCCGGGGATTTCTAATGAATTTAACAATCTTAAATAAACGTTATCGTTCATTACAAGTGCCGGTGTAACGACTGGATGGATAAGGTTAGGCCCATTAATGAAGCCAAACTAGCTCAGGTAACCTGGCCCGGTGTGAAGGACTAAAATGCGAGTGAGGCTGATAAAGTCGGTCTGGGACTGTGCTCCTCCCCTTTGTGCCCGGGAGTTATCCGGATCCGCCTACATTTCTGCAGCGACAGCATGGCGAGCTGCGAGCGGTTTCAACTCTGGAGCAATCACGCGACTGTACGCCGCTCACGTCGATGCAGATGCGACACACGTTCAAAATCCACAACACAGCGCTTTTTTAAAACACTACAAATATGTACATTTTCAGCTTTAGATGGTAAAAACCGGCTCCTCCGCCGTCATTGTGAGTAGCTGGCAGCTACGCGACATGTTTCACGGCAGTTAAGGAACTAATTACTCAAAAATATATAAACAAAATATTAATTAAAAAAATGTAAAATACTTTCATATCTAGAAAATGTCTTATGTTGCTTTTATGTAGCCACAAACGTTGAATCTTGCTTCAACTGTACAAGATCCCAACTACTTCTTCATCCTTGATCCAGTCCGGCTCAATAAATAAACTGTCCCTTTAAGCACCACACGAGCGTGTATTGATGTGGTCAGTATACGATGAAGAGAAACGTTAGATGATAGATCGACACATGCCAGACTTTATTCACTGAAGCATCAAACGCACGGACACGTTTGAGTGTTAATAAACAAAAATCTCGGCTTTTTCTTCAGACTTCCGGATCTTTTGTAAAATGGCCCACTGCTGTTACAAAACTGCCAGCAAACCTCTTGAAATTTCCATAATTACACTCAGATAGTGATGAATTAGATTTTCTGTGCATCCATTAAAACGACAAAGAGGAGCAGTGCAAGTGACAGCTTCATCCAGAAGCATACTAGAAGATTCATGGGAACACATCCATACACAAAACAAAGCGGATTAATGCGAAGAATATTCACCAAAGGCAAAATTACAAATTATAATGTTTCTTCCGCTGCCTTGAAAGCTCTCCTCAGGGTCGTTTTCACGATCACGACATGAAAAAATGCTGAATTTATTTGCAAGCATTGCCTGACATCCATATTTCACAAAGGAAATATTATGTTTATTTCCATTTTTCTTTTTTTTAAATCCAGAACAACTGTCTGGCTGGCACACAGTTAAATCAGTTCTTTTTTGCTAATTCATTGTAATTTATGACGTTTGAATGATGGCAGCGTGTGTTCTGAAGGGGAACTCTGAATGTTCCTTAACACAGTTCCATCTCTACATCGGGCTTCTGGTCTTATGCGCTTCTTTCCCTCAACTTCTCTTTTATGATCTATTACTTCTTAACCTCTTGTGACATAATTTGGTCTCATTCTTATCAGCCAGATTGGAAATCTATCACCGTCCTTATCAGGAACTCAATAATACATCAATTCTCTTCCAGACAGCAGCAAAGATGAAGCTCTTTTTCCTTTTTTTTTTTTTTTTTATTTGGCAGCTGTTGCTCTTTTCTAAACTAACTTTTTCAAGAAACCCCGGACTGTTTTTGATTCTGCTTCCCAACTGGTGGTTAACCTGTTATGTGATAATGGGATTTGTTCTCACAAGACAGAAGAAAGTGTCACATTTCTTGGTTTGGCAGAAGCTTTTGTCCGAAAGTACAATCCAAGACCTACGTGACATGTCATAGTTGTAACTAATAATTGTTTTCCCTAGTTTATGTATATATTTATCCTGCAATTATAAACTAGGACTGAATCCAAATACACAGATGTCCTAATACTTGTTTTTTTTGTGCACATCCATGTTTCAGTTTTGGTATCCAGATTTTACAGTATTTTTCCTTTTAAACTGCAACGTCACCGTGTCGTAATGCTCAAGTTAATTTTAGAGAATTATCAACAGACCTCAGCTGTGTGACGACGATTTGAATTTAGTGATGACGAGACAAAAACAAACATCTGCAGTGGCCGTCTGGCCTGTAGGGGGAGCAGCAGCCGTGACGATGCATCTGGACGCTGTAATTAGATGAGTTTATTGAGCTGTTGGCGTTGAAATGAAACACACTTAACGGATGTCGTTGCAGCCACGCTCAGCAACGCTGACGTGATATACGCTTGTTTGTGTTGAAAATATTTAACTCCAGAGTTTTGTCAGTTTTGCAGGGTCCTATGACATCACAAACACACATCAGGGCGGGTTTGTCTGGTTTTCCTCTGTTTCAGTTCAGTTCAGCTTCATTTAAGTAGTGCCAAATAACGACAAGCGTCATCTTAAGGCACGTCAACAATAGAGTTCAGCTTGTTCCAAAGTAGTCAAATTACCTCAAGAACAATGTTAGTAATTATAGCTTCACCAAGGAAACCAACAGACTGCATCAAAACCTTTCTTCGACACAATCTGGAGCTTGCACCAGGCGACAGTGAGGGACAAACCTCAACAGGAAGAAACCTCTGGCAGAACCAACCGGCTTTACATCATACGGAACCTCAGGGATGGCAGGTGAAAAGCTGGAGGATGTATTTTTAAAATGCAGTGCAAAGGAGCGTCTGACTCCACCCCTGAAAGCCAGGTAATGGGAACGGGAACGGGAACGGGAATGGGAATGGGAACGGGAACGGGAGATGAAAACATGATGAAAGCTCACTACTATACTGCTGTGATATTAAAAAAAAAAAAAAGTCCCAGATTTGTGACTAATACCTGAAGAAATAGTTTAAAGTTGTGGAACAAGCTGGTGTGTCTCCTTTAAGAATCTCTGTTGGTCTAATTAGTGATTGAGTTTCTGTTAACTGGCTCCAAGCAGAAGCACCAGCGTATTTAAATACAGTTATTTCTAAATCTGCATGGGCTTTGGTGACTGATAAAATGAACAGGTATTGCTGGTTCTGAAGCCAAATAACTGCTAGTAAAAATGTGTCCCTTTTTTCTTTTTTTCTTTTTTAATCCACATAGCCCTGCAGATTAAGCTTTAAAGCCCTTGGAATAGTCCTGATGCGCAGGTTGGTACCTGCTGGTAAAGAGCCACTCTTACGTAAGGAGAATATTAAATGAGGGAGGTTCTCAGCTTCTGTTTTCTTTGACCTGGTGAAGTTAATGCAGCTGCTAAATGGAGAAGCTCCATCCCTGGAGAGATGGAGGTTTAACTAGGCACTGATGGATTCATAAACAAATGAGTGGTGTGCAGCAGACGGACTAGAAACACCCACAGTAGCTGTCACTGTGGAGCCCAACTCCACAGGAACATCTACGCTATATCTTTATATTTTTAGAGTTTTAGATAACAGGGTAATTGTGCTTGCAGTAAGATGCACTGCCTTCACCTTTCCCCCGCTGAGTCTGTCCCACCACCTCCAGGTTCCTCTACTGAACTTCTTCCTGAATATTTCAGGAATGTGAAACTGCACTCGTCTTGGCATCCTGACTGACAGAACACGTGTTTACACTGATCTTCTTCCTGCGGCTCAGCTTTTGCTGCTGACAGCACTTTTCTAGATGTCCTGGAATGGACCCATCAGGTTTACCTTACCCCCCTGCACAACCAGGACCGCGTGCAGCTCAGCTTCTCGTAGTCGCTGCTGTTTTACTCAACATGGCCTTGCAGTTCCTCTCTCAATAAGTCACCTGGAATTTTACAGTCTAGGACGTAAGAAAACAGTTTACACGTGTTTATTTTTTTTTTTTTTTTTTTTTTTTTCTTACTGCAAAGGTCAATGCAAACTCCCCTTTGGAGCCAGCCCCTAGTGGCCAGTCAATAAACTGCGATTTTCCAAAACTTCCTGAATGAACTCTGCTTGGAAGTTAGACTGCTGCCCAAATCCGATTTTTAGCGTATCCAGGTTGCTCATATGTCCAGATCTGTTTAAAAAAAAAGGGAAAAAATCTCAGTCTTCTCAAAAAGGATTTCAAATAGTCTTTGTGTCAATGGGATTCCTCCTTATCTAGTTTCAGCTGTGTTACCTAACGCCTAACCTGCCGGACCTTTCCCTGATGCAGCGGCAGAGACAGCTGCTCTCCTGTGACTGCTATAAGATCCACATACGCATTCGGCAGCGCACAACCCCCGTTTCTGTGCTGTTGGGATACTATAGTTACCACCGGGATAAGGGAACGTCGGCAAGGATACACAGCTTGGATCTGAACACTTAAATTGTCCGTCCTGAGAGATCGGATTCTAATTGGATACGCTAAAAATCAGTTTTGAGCTGGCAGTGTGAATGTAGACAAATGAATGTAAATTCAATGTTTAAAAAATTCTGTTTTGAAAAGAGGAAAATTTTGGTTTTGAATAAAGAGGAATTTAGTCAAGTAATTTTAGTGACAACATGTCACAGCTTAAACAAATAGTTTGTATAAATGAGCCAAACAGGAGCTTATCCTGAAGATGATGACTTTTTTATCCTCTACTCTAGACAGGTGTCATACTTTGATTTGTGCTTGCAAACATTGTGCATATCTGCTCTTATACTTTACATCATTCTCAGCTTGATTACAACCGACAGCTCGGTTCATCAGGACAAATGCAAATAATTTAAAGCTTTTCTGTAAGACTCTTCGGTGCAGGATGTGTCATCAGCTGAGTGTTTGCGTGTAAATCTGACAGATCATATACTCGGTCTCCAGAATGTTCTGATGGCATCTCAGCCTAATTAATTTACGATGGAGGATGTCATTAGACTGGAGAACATTTACGTGGAGTGTTTTAACAAATAAACACATACAGTTGTGTCATTTAAACAATTTCAATATGGAAATGCACTCCTTTAAAAGATCCACTGCACTGTTTTGCAGCTTTAGTGACCAGGATTGCCACCAAATTTCTCTAAAAACCTGCAGCAATGGTGGCAATTTGGAAGTAATTTTTTTAAATTAAATAGTTTGGATACCTGTCGGATGTTTCACAGCCACCCAGGAGGTTCCCATAGGGACAGCTTTCCCACTGAAAACGGTTCTTTGAATACCAGGACTGAGAAGAGATGTAGCTGTGGTTCTGTGGTGGGCCTCAGGTGGAGTTGCAGATCCAGATCCAGATCCAGATCCAGATCCAGATCCAGATCCAGATCCAGATCCAGATTCAGATCCAGATCCAGATCCAGATCCAGATCCAGATCCAGATCCAGATTCAGATCCAGATCCAGATCCAGGTGCAGGTGTAGATACAGGTGCCGATACAAGTAAATGGACAGGTGCTGGTGCAGGAGCAGATACAGGTGGCTGGACAGGTGCAGGTGCAGGTGCAGGTGCAGGTACAGGTGCAACATCTCCAGGAAATTAGGAGGAACACATCCATATTCCCTCATATTCTGCTCAATCTGACATTGCCCTCATATGCCAAACTAAATGTTCATCTAAAGGGATACGTGTGCATTTTGGTTAAACATAGAAACCTTCTTACTCATCAATCAGGTCATCATATTAACCCCTTAAACTCTAGGCTGCTTTGGTGGTTTTAACGTGTCCAACTGTGACCAAATCCCTGCAGTCCTAATGACATCAGCCTCACATACTTTTAGTGTTCAGCATTACACGGCAAATAATAACCAAGTGTGAAATACATGCTGCGCTTGCTCAATATTCTTATTCAAACCTGAGATCCACTTTGATTTACATGCAGTGAAATTCATCAGCAAAACATAAACACAGCACAGATCCTTCTAAAACATGTCCTGAACATCCACGCTGCGAAGAGTCGCTGCTGTGATCACCCGCAGCCTGAAACCTGAGTGTTGTCGGGATCTGATACGTTTCTTTAATTAGTGTCAGCTAGTTTGTGAGTAGATGCTTCAAGTACTCTGATGCTGCCTTCAATCATACCCCATGTGCCGTAAATAGGAACTGCCTGCTGGGGGAAATGTTTCAAGCAGGCCTCCAGCAGCTGACAAATAAGATATGTGAGGTTTTTTTTAATTGGCTGTGATATCTGCAGCTTGACATCATGAAGTGTGAGTGTGTTTTTTACAGAAATAGTTAAAGAAATTGTGGTCATGTAAAAGAGCATTTTTATAGAATTAATGGAATTAGTTTTTTTAGTTATTGTACTACTTCGCTCCTTAATATGATGATTATTTCTGTGTATAAAAGCTTTGTTAAAGCTGTTGTGCACCGAGAAGTATAAAAATCACAGTTTAGGATAAAAACTTGGCTGTATAAAAAGAACTGGACAAACCCGCTGTGATCTTGTTGTAAAGGGGCGGAACTGGAAGCCAGTTGGAACACGCCCACCTCAGTTAGCTGTTTTAGCTTGACTGGCTTAGATTATGCTAAACTATAGTAATAACTAACATTTATTACATTCATGCTGATTAAATCACTCCAAGCATCTTAATTTTGAGTGTCACAACCAAAACGAGTCCAGAACTGAAACAAGGTCTACCAGATCTTTGCTGGGACTCTGTTGCTTAGCGACTTTATTAGCTCCTGTTTCGTCTAGCGGCCCAGTTAGTCAACTTGACTTTGACTTGACTTTGAACTTGAAAGGGTCCTAAAAAGATCTGAGGTCAGATTTGCTTGACTGAGGACCCGGCTGCTTTAGGAGGTAGCAGGATCGGAGACTGCTGCTCCAGGCTGCTTTGCAAAGCTTGGCCCCTCAACCCTTCCAGATAAATTCAGGACTGGTTGCAAACACATATTAGGACCTTAACAGCCTCCAGCCGTCAGCGCTGTGGCTGCGCTTTGCTGCCTTGTACTACGTCCAGCTACGTCTCCGGAGGAACCCGTCTGGACTATTAACCACTAGTCTGCTTGTGCTGAGAGAAATCGAAGTTAGAAACAAGGAGCTACGAGTTATCCAGACCAAGCGGAAGCTAACAAGGTCCGCTCAAAACCAGATCGACGTAGGCGGAACCATCATTTTTCCAATTCACCGGTTGAGGAAAAACATGTTGAATCATTTGAAAGGCTTTTTAATTGTCAAAAGATAACATTTGTAGGAGTGCAGATGAGATTTCAGTTGATGAATAAACGCTCCATACATTTGAAGTCTTTAGTCTGTTTATCTTCAGCGCCTTTGAGAGCTGGATCTCTTCTGCTTCTCGTTGTAACTGACTTTGTTTCTGGCCTGCGTGTCGGCTCGGACTTGAAACTGGACGGAGTCTTGTTCCGTTCAATATGGGTCACTGCTCCCGTTTCTTTCGCCGCCTGTCGGGACGGCGGTCTGTGGTGCTGAGAGGTGCCTTTCTGCTCGTACACGTACGTCCAGCGTCTGCTTACACTGATAAAGGTCAGTCTTGCGCCACAGCATCTTCCTGGATGCACAGCGCAGCAGCATCAGGACCAGAAATCAATACAGCTCACAGTGCAAGCAGCTAAGATTGCAAAATGCTGCAAGAGATGAGGGAAGCTTTATCTTTTAGACGTGTTTTCTTTATCCTGCTGTCATCTAATTTTTACCACAAAACTGTAGAAACCAATGAAAATACAACTTGTGCTGCATGTGAAGTTTACTTCTGGTGTTGGATGTCTGACCAGCACCCAAGATGCTTCGTGAACCAACCCTGGCGGCAGATGAGCGGATGAAAAGCGAAAGGAATGAATTTAAATCAGCCTCTTTTTTTTTCAAAATAATATGAAAGTCTTTTGCACTTCCCTGGATGCTGCTAGACTTCCCTGAGATCAGTGTCAGCTTACTGTAGTTAATGCTGCTCATACACAACAGATGAAGATACTCGAAGTAAGTAAATAAACCTATTTACATTTGGGAGAAAAGATCATAGTTTGACTCATTTTTTTATTGAGGGGCAAAAAAACGAAACAAAAAGCAAGCCGTTTTGGCCTGAGACGACCGTCCTCATCTATCCAGGCTTGGGACCGGCTCCCTGACTGACTGGGGCAGTGGGGGCAGAGCGGGAATCAGTTTCCCTGCGTATCGCCTTTCATTTGGCCTCCTGGACACCCTTTGACATGTCCAGCACTGGCGATTGATCCGGTGGCCATCCGGCTGGAGGACGGAGGACTCTACCCACAACTCCACGCTTGTTTGAACGGACTGCTGGACTGTTCACAGTGTAAACAGCCTTTGGCTCGATGGCATCTATGTCCAGGCTCCAGCAGACTCCCGTGTCCCTTAACAGGGATAATCGCTGGGATGTTGGACGCTGGCTGACTCCCTGACTTGACCTGATGGCTTTAGGTCTTTCCACCTAAAGCTAAATAAATCAAGGTTAAAATTTGACTTGCACACCTTAAAGTATCAACTGTATGTGTCTTTGATGATTCTTTGTTAGAACAATGTGTGCTTTGGATTCGGTTGGACTTCCTGTCCAACCAGCTCCCTCTTGATGTTCACAGACAGACAAACCAACATTTATAGAAATAATTTGCACTTAATTCTTACAATTGATGCTGATAATGAACTAGAAGACCCAAATGCATCAACGTGGTTTTCAAAACCATGATGATACCACCCCCATGTTTCACAGAAACTAGTTTATTCTGGTTTTCCCTCATGAAGCTCATCAGTGCCTCACTTATGTGAGTCCTGCCTCGGTTGTGACAGATCTGCGCGATGGCATGTTCGAGGGAAATGCTTTTTTCTTTGTGGACTCCACGAGTGTGTTTCCAAGTCGGTAGTTGCTTGTTTTGTTCTGCTACAACTCAAACCTGAGGATTTCTGTTGTTGCTTTGACCGTCAGCAGCAGCATCGTCTCCGCAGCCCTCCATCCCTGCAGTGGGGGAGTTCGCGTCTCCAAACACCCTGAACAGATATTTGCTGTGATCTCAGTCCACTTGTAGTGAGTAGACTCTCCACAGTCCCAGGCCTCCCCCTCCCTCCCTCTTTCTGTGAACCAGGCCAGACCAGCATGCTCTGTAGGCAGCTCAGGGGACCTCCGTTAGGGGGAACTCGCTTTTCCATAATATTCCCAGGGTGCTGCAGCAAAAACTGCACCAGAATGCATCAGTAGCTCCTCGCTACTCTTCCCTATGCTCTTCCTTTCACCCCCACCCTTCATCCTCTTCCCCAAACTCCTGTTCTTCCTCCTTTATCATCATTTTTCCTCTCGGTGCATCAGCTCTGTGGTGCAGAAACGGGCATGACCTCAGCATCAGCTGTTTATTTAAAAAAAAAATGCTTGATTTGTGTTTTAAAGTTAAATTGAGGTGGTATGTTGCAGTTTGCAGCGCCAGCAGCACCTCTGCAAGGATTTAATTGCAATGTGGCTTTTATTCTGGTCAACATGACACCTTCTCATCAACTACTCACGTGCAGTAATTATTGTTCATTCGTTGTTTTTTTTTAGTTTTTTGCTAATTTCTGCAGCTTTTTGTCAGATCATTGATCATATTGACACAGTTGCAAAAATATAGCTTTTACAAAGAATGTTGTGGTATGAGAATGGACAATTGTCGTGCAGCTGGCTTATCCATGGTACTTTGTGTGTCCTATTTTCTCCTGTTAGACTTGGAAAAGTGGACATCAGATGGCCGTTTTGGCCTTTTTCTAAGGGATTCCTACATTAACCCCGCAGCCCTCAAACCTCCAAACAGGTCGTGAAGACTCCACATCGACGAGGATGAATACCAATGCTACTGCTAAGTGAAGCAGATTGAATGTTTGTATGTTCGAAGCAAAAACAAAAACGTGGTGTCTACGTATCAGCACTGGTCCAGGTGTGGCTGATGGCATGATGATGCGTTTCAGGGAGACGTCCTTCGCCCCTCGACTCTGTGGTGGAATCTGAACCATCAAGCCGCCCCCACCGCACAACATGGTGAGCTGAAGACTAGTGTATGTTTTTAGAGCTCACAGTGACGTCTGAGGGAAGACTTCACTGTTGTCAACGCAATAGTTTGGTCTGGAAACACAGAACCCCCCCAACTCCATCTTTCATTAACGGTAGGGGAAGCAATTCGATGCTATCTCTAGCACATAACTGATTATCTCCTCACCATCCACTAGCTGTCCATCTGTCGGGACTACAAAAAAAAAACAACGGAAACAACCACTGAGCTGCCCTCTAAACGTTAACAAACATTATTATTCACCCTGCCTTCAAAGAATGAAGTCAAGTTTTCATACAAAATCATAAAGCGTTGTTAACCCAGTGAAGCTTTGATGATAGTTGCACAATAGTACTTATTGTTTAACGTAATATTCTTTGAGGCTGTATGACGAACATTGATGTTATGACTGTAATTTGGCGTCTTGATACAAAGTTCAGGGGTTTATACTGTTTTACTGCTTTAATCCCAGTTTATTGCCTCTTATTGATAAAAAAAAACCTGGTTTAAAAAAACATGATCCATCCCTTCAGACTAACGGAGGTCTGCTGATCTTTAGCTCAAAGACAGCGGGGCACCCTGGACAACCCTGGACAACCCTGGACAACCCTGGACAACCCTGGACAATCCTGGAAAACCCTGAACAACCCTAGACAATCCTGGACAACCCTGGACAATCCTGGACAACCCTGGACAACCCTGGACAATCCTGGACAACCCTGGACAACCCTGGACAATCCTGGATAACCCTGGACAATCCTGGACAACCCTGGACAACCCTGGACAATCCTGGACAACCCTGGAAAACCCTGAACAACCCTAGACAATCCTGGACAACCCTGGACAATCCTGGACAACCCTGGACAACCCTGGACAATCCTGGACAACCCTGGACAACCCTGGACAATCCTGGATAACCCTGGACAACCCTGGAAAACCCTAGACAATCCTGGACAACCCTAGACAACCCTGGACAATCCTGGACAACCCTGGACAACCCTGGACAACCCTGGACAATCCTGGAAAACCCTGGATAACCCTGGACAACCCTGGACAATCCAGACAACCCTGGACAACCCTGGACAATCCTGGACAACCCTGGACAACCCTGGACAATCCTGGACAACCCTGGACAACCCTGGACAATCCTGGACAACCCTGGACAATCCTGGATAACCCTGGACAACCCTGGAAAACCCTAGACAATCCTGGACAACCCTAGACAACCCTGGACAATCCTGGACAACCCTGGACAACCCTGGACAATCCTGGACAACCCTGGATAACCCTGGACAACCCTGGACAATCCAGACAACCCTGGACAACCCTGGACAATCCTGGACAACCCTGGACAACCCTGGACAACCCTGGACAATCCTGGACAACCCTGGACAACCCTGGACAATCCTGGACAACCCTGGACAATCCTGGACAACCCTGGATAACCCTGGATAACCCTGGATAACCCTGGACAACCCTGGACAATCCTGGACAACCCTGGACAACCCTGGACAACCCTGGACAATCCTGGACAACCCTGGACAACCCTGGACAACCCTGGACAACCCTGGACAACCAACATCAATTAGTCCAATCAATATGTATGATTTCTAAGTGCAGAAGGAATTCAGAGTAACTGGAGAAAACCCTGAACTCTCTATTTATCAGTGATGATCACCACAACAGGGTTGTCGTGGTGATCATCACTGATGCCCCACAGCCACAAAAACATGACCAGCATCTAAAATATGGCACATTCGATGAGTTGTAGTAATAATTTCCCTTAGCGTTTAGGATTGAGAGTTGTTGTTTTTTTTTACAATTCTTACTAAATTCAAGGGAGGATGATTGTTGATATGGATCAGATAAATCTAATCCTGTGTTTCCATGACACAGTCCTACTGAAAAAGCAAACCCCAACTCGCTTCTCACCGCTGAAGGCTATAGTCTGATCCCCGAGGCGCAAGCGAGTTAAACCCTCTCCTGGGCGCCTTGAGGACGGAGTTGGAGGCGGATTGCGTGCTCAACACATTTTGGATGCTCTTGTGTAAACGCGCACCATTTCTCCACGATGCATCCGTGCCGGAGGGAGTTAGCGAGAGCAAATGGATCTAGTGCTCCTCCTAATCCTCGCTGCCGATACGCAAGTGGCAGACTTATTCAGTAACGTACTCTCTGCACCAGGGGAAGGGTTGCTCTCATTGCTTTCATCGCTTGCTTGGATGGTCGTATTTACCTCAAACTCCAAACAGCGTGTGCAAAGTCCTTTACAGCGGGCCACATCCCTGAAGAGTCTGAGGAATAAAAGTGGCAACGGCACAGCCACTTATGTACACAGTGTGTGTGTGTTGGGGGGGCGGCTGCTGTCTGATAAGTCAAAAGCCATCAGCTGTATGAAAACGACTGAACAAACTCCCGTGACATCCTGCAGGTTTTCTAAAGTGTGCTTTGGAAGCCTTATCTCACCTGTGGGTGATGTCACAGGGGGTTTGTCCAGTGATGTAAGACATGTGGGCGGGAACTGATTGGCCTAGTTTATACTCCATTTTTGTACGCTAGTACAGCTTTTTGTTTACGATGGTTCATACCGCCGTTTGACATTTTGGTTTATGTGGTTGTTGAGCAACTCATCCACCAGGGGGCGGTGACGACTCAACGACTGATATTACAAACATAGCGACTGTGGATTTTAATTTGCACAAAGTCTAGATCAGAGGAAACAGAACTTGTGCACAGACTACTAAACCTAAGTTGATAAAAAAAACAGTGGGCTCCTTTCTCCGAGTTAAGTTTTCTTCTTTGTTGTTTTCTCGTGTTTAATATAACGATTGACTCAAAACTGCACCCGTGACCACCGGTGGTTTTCCTCCATTTTGCCTGTATTTTTAAGCAACTACATGACGTTCAAGAAGACGGACAAAATCAAAGTTTGGTACGGATGGAAGGCGCCACATCCGTATCAAACGCTGAGTATAAACGAGCTTCAATCCAGTTTCAGTCCAGTTGTTTCCACGCAGTTGGGTTTCCGACGGACAAACATGCTTACAAGCATTTTAAAACTGCGATTTCTCTTGTTTTGCAGTTGATTGTCAGTACTCCTGCTTGTTGGCCACATGTATGTGGGAAGGTCAGACATGCTGGAAGCTCAGTCATGGAAGTGGGCGGTTGGGAGGAGGGCCACGGAGAGTCAGTTTGGCAAACAAGCGATGCCCATGCCGCCCCTCTGGGGACCAGAGATGGGTAAAGCTGTCATGTTGAGGGAGCTGGTGAAAGATGAAGAGGTTACGCTTTGGGATCAGAGCTCTGCCAAGGCCTGCGGGACCTCTTTCTCCTTACAACATTCAATCTAATCTCCTTCTCTGTCTCTGTTTTCATTCCCCTCTCCCTCTTTTCTCTTCATTTCCCTCTGTCTCTTATCGTTTAGGGAGGCCCTGGTTCTTGGCTCACTTTCGCTCTTTCACACCTTCCTCACATTCTTTTCTTGGTTTTATCCAAGTCAGCAACCCTTCATGGATTTTTTTAATGCCCTTGTTTCTATTTTCTTTCTGTCCTCCTCCCCTTTATCACCACCTTAATTTATGCTCATTTAAATCATGCAAACTCCATTTCATTTCGTCTCACCCTCCCACAGTTCATATTTATTATTAAAGCCTGCAGAAGTGCCTCCGTATGTGCTGTCCCCTCTTTATAGATGCTGGCCTACTTATGTCTCAACCTGTAATTGCACTTGGTGTTCAGAGCTGTTCAGCCCAGCATCCCTCAGCGTGTCAGAGCTGTGGAGATGCTGCGATGTTCGTTTGGGAAAGCTATTCACGCTCTCTAAGACAACATGTCAGATATTGTTCATTAAATGGTTTGATTTACATTGTGCGACTGGGTCTGAGATCAGGGTAATGGGCTGTTTTGATGCTCAAGATGTTTTGAATCGCAGCTGATTATCTGTTGTTGCTCCAGCAAATCAAGTCATTTTATAGTTGATATAAAATTGGAGACTGCACATCCCAAATTCCAGGTGACATCTACGTACTTCCATTGTCTCACCAATCACGCTGGCGGCCAAAATTAAAGATTTGGTCCAAGTCGAGGGCCAGATGGGGCCAATATTGAAACAGAAAAAGAAAATCAATCAATCCATCTTTATTGATATAGCGCTGTTCCTGCAACCGGTGTAATATAAAATGCTTTATACGCTTTATACAGGATCAAAAGAAATTGAGTTGTTGAGCTAAGAGATGCCCTGAAACCAAGAGTTGGGTTCATCATGGAGGAAAGTGGCTCCCGTGGATTCACGCTGTCAAACGGTGGGTCACTGCTTTGGAAATTGATCAGCTCCATTTGGACGTTGTTAGGTGCTCTTTTCATGCCAACTGTAAAAGGACGAATGACAAGTACAAACTTGATTTTCTGGACCCCAAAGTTGGCAAACTGTGTTTCCCGTGATGAATTGTCATCAGGGGAAACACAGTAGTGTTCCACACTGACTCCAACATATGCTGGCTTACGGTGTGAAACGGTTGGAGATTGGTGGAAGGGTTCAGGCCTCTATTTAGGAAGCCTTTCTTCAGAAGTTTTTGCTCAGATCCAGCTGGGATGAAAATTAAGGCGTAGCCCAGAACTCACCTGAGGCGCAACATATTCCATGGAGCTTGGCAATGCCTTGGGATCCCCTGAGGCAAACTGGAAAGTGTTGCAAGGAAACGGGACGTCCAGGATCCCCAGCTTGGTCTTCCACCAATGTGACCCAGCCTTGGAAAAGTGGAAAAACAAATGGATGGATGTAAGCTGATCAGATTAACTTGTTATGATAAACACCTGGTCTTGTGATTGTTTTGTATTAATACTGATGGACATAAGTTATGCTTACATAATTATTACAACAAAGACAGCTTTGACAATATTCTACCTCGCAGCTGCAAGTTTATTTTCTGCACAAGACCTCGTTTGTCTCTTTTGCAGATGAGGTGTGAAATCCACAAAAAGCAGATTCTAATGTGGATTTTTGACAGGCTTTACTTTAGGTGATATCATGACATTTTCTTAACCGTAACGATATGGTGGTATGGGTGTCATTGGCGTAGCAGTGGAGGTTGAAGGTGAACTTATGGAATAAGTAGATAAAAGATAACACACACACACACACACACACACACACACACACACACACACACACACACACACACACACACACACACACACACACACACACACACACACACACTGGTGAATTCTTACAGCCATTATCTGACTTGACTTTACCATTTATCTATTTTTAATTTTAATTTTATTTTTAACCAAGCTTAAAACTCTCTATTAAGATAAGGTATTTTTAATCAAAGGTGCGAGGGTAATAAATCCCTTAATCTCTTTTCCAGTTCTGCTTTTAAAGTGTGAAGTTTAAAAGAAAATAATCCTGTTGATGCAGGATTTGCCAGAATATAGTGCAGGGTGTTCCAAGCTGGTTATTTATAGGAAATAACCTTCAGACCTGTGTTAAAGGAAATAAGAGGCTTGTTATTTCTGGATGTGTGCTCAGAAAAAAAAAAAAAAAAGTACATTTGCCTCCCTGCAACAGTCGTGACATCTGTCATGTTAGATTTCATCCAGCTCTGTGCAGCAGCTCTTTAACATGCCACCAACTGAAGCAGCAACAGGACAGCGCGGAGAAGAAAGAGGTGGTGGTGAAATGAAACATGCAGGGAGCCAGAAGAGATGGAGATGGATAAAGAGGGAGGGAGACAGACGAGGGGGAGGGGGGCAAGAGGCAGCATCAGAGAGAAGAAGGTGCAGGAGGATAATGATGGAGAAATGAAATGGAAGGCAGAGGAGAAACAGACGGAAAGGGAGAAGTGTGGGGGGCTCTCGAAAAGGGAAGAAGAACAGCACCTGAGGCAGATGGGAGAAAATGAGAGGAAGAGACGGAGAGTTGGTGGTGGGAACGAACGGAGGAGAGAACAGAATAAGAGAAAATGAGCACCGAGCTTCCAGGTTTCTTTGCAGCGTGTGTTGGCAGATTTGATGAGGCTTGACCAGGTGTGGGGAAGACGAGGAGGAAGAGGAGGAGGAAGCAGGCAGGCGGCTGGTTGCAGTAGATGGGATTGAATTTCCTCACGACAAGCATTGATTACAGCAGCCAACTGTGTGAAAATCTCCGTCCGCAGGAGATAAAAGAGCGACGTCAGGCCAGATCCGCCGTGAGATCAGAGATGACGTGTGGCAGAATTTCTGTCTGGTGACAGCGTTTGGACTTCAGCTGCTCTAGTTGAGTCTGTCAGGAGGTACACCCAACAGGACGGCGAAGCTTTTACTCGACAGCATGAAGACAGAAATAAGAAGACCACTGTAGAAGAAGGGCTTCACTTTTCAACGGGCCACTTTGTGTTTTCGGTAAACTGCAGTTTTGAGCGCATTCATTCCAGAGCATCAACATTGTCTCTGTTTTCACTTCTCGCTCAGAGCTACTTGCGGGTATTTACTCCTACATTACAGTCGAAACTGTGCTCACAAGTAAACACTGAAACACTGAAAATAAAGTTAAGGGCACGACTTGAAAATGTCCAAAAATAAAATAATTCTAACCCTGTAAAATGGCAGTTTGGTATGTTTTTCTTAGTTTTGTCATTCGTCTCAACCTTTTTTATCTTTATGAATCAAAGTCAGATTAGGCAACATTTGATAACATCACATTTTATCTTATTTTAACGTTTTAACCACAGACTGTATAAGAAGAACTGGACAAACCTCTGTGATGTCATCCATAGGTTTCCTGAGGACTGCGTTTGAATCCTCTTTGTCGTCATACGTGTTTTCATGTAAAGTGTGTCACAAACAGGCGTGTTAATGTATTTCTAATATGACTGATTGACACTGAGCCGAGCCGATGGCTAGCCACCGCCTCATCCGTAATCGTAATGCCGGCAAACATTTGGATAAAGACGGAGCTCCGGCTGGGATTTTGTCAGTGTTCTGCACGCGTCGAGGGACAAAGTGATGGCTTATAAATGATCAAGTCGAACTACCGAGACCGAGATTGCAGGCCATCTGAGGAGACAACACAAAGGCAACACAACAAACATTCAACATCTTCAGCTGCTGTTCCTCAGAAGAGCTTGTTAAACCACTGAGCTGAAAGTTTTTCCCATTTGTGGAGTTTCTTTTTTTGGACTTTTGTTCCCCTTTTAAAACTTGCTCCACAATGAGATGCAGAAAGTTAAGCTGTTTGTGCTGAAGGATCAGAGTGACAGGAAGTAAACATCTGACCGGCTACAGCTGGGATGTACACGCAGATGTGTTGGGCTCCATTCCTACTTTACTCGTCAGACCCGGTGAACCCTGAAGCAGTTTCAGTGATTGAACAGCTCCACCGCATAATAACCGTCATGACGGATTTCTTGTTGAATTGTTTAATTAGTTGTCGTTTTCCCAAAGTAAACACTTTTCACTTTATCCCATTGAGTCGATCTGTGAAAGGAAAACTGATGTAAGGCTGATGCTTTAATCCGCGGCATCTCGTTAATAATATGGGAGGTTTAATTTGTCCCACAAAGGATTCCCATTGAACTATACTAGAGTTTACCAAAGTGGATGTCAGACAGAGCCAAGGCTTTGAAACTAGAAACACTCCGACGGCACGAATTCCTCCTTCTCATTGTCAAAGACCTCATAACGAGGAAGGCAGCGAGGCTTCAGAGAGACCTAATTAAAACTTTCTATGCGATGAAGCTCTTTGATCGCTGCGTACAGTCCCGGTGGATGTGCTTCAGCGTTGCGGGTCCCCTCTGCGCTGCTCACCTACAACCCAGCGGTTCCCAACCGTTTTTCCTCACAGCGGACCGGTTTCACGCTGAAGCTGCCCTTGAGACCTGGTGGGGGGAGGGGGGGGGGGGGGTTTATTAGCACATGGATAATTAACATATTAACACTGATAATCTTCACAGATGCGCTTATCTCTTGAAAGTAATATCACAGCAGTTCAGTGGTTTTTGATAATATACAGACTGAGTGAAACCGCTGCAACACGTGATACAGATGTTTCTATAGAAACCGCTGGTCAAACCGCCGTCGTCCTACTGCGCGGTGCCATGAACCTAGGAACTGCCGCTCCCCAAAACTCGATTAATCCAAAGTTGCACAAAAGTTCACAGATGCAGCAAAGCCATGACGTTAATCCCGCAAAATTCCCAGATTCACACATGGTGTCAAGTTTCAAGAAAGTTAGGAGACTGTTTCACAATATTTTGCTAGTTTTAAGAATTCTAGACTTTTTTCTTACCCTGTTGGCAAAGATATTTTGGCTTAAAATAATTCAACTTTGACTAGATTTATGGAGGATTGGAATATTTGTAGAGGGGCTGTTTTTGCAGTGTAGTTATGGAGGCCGAAACTGTTCTCGTGCAGCCTGTAAATATGTTTATTTCTGCTGCAGCGTGGACATCGCAACGTGGAGATCCACTCATATTTGGAGCCAGCTCCTAGTGGTCAGTTGGGGAACTGCGGGTTTTGTCAGATTAGCAGGCCAGAAGTAAATCCTCCACCACTATCTGAAACTGCTGGAAACAAATGTAAAGGCGTCACTCATTATTTATTCAGTCTTCAACACAGATCAGAACTTTGCTTTTGATTTCATGATTCAACTGAATATTTCACGCAACAAAACACATGGTGGTAGTCTTTAACTTTATGCTTTGCTTCAAAAGCTTCAGAGGCAGTAGCTCTCACTGAGACGTCTCTATCTGCTAACACATATTTTGGTCCAATCTACGGTGAATTTTTATTTTTCACATCTTTCTAAACGGATTCAGCGGGATTGAGGTCAAGGCTCAGATGAGGACATTTATAAACTCGACGCTTGTTATGCTCCTCCTGGATCTTCTTTCCCCGGGTGGGGCGATCAGACAGTGACTTACCTTTAAGTTCAGCTTGCATGCCTCTGTTTTTGTTGTTTTTTGTCTTTGTCTGCCATCTGCAGAATCCTTCTGGTCACTCCGGGGTTGGACTTCCTCCAGAAGCACTTCCTGGGAGGTGTCTTCTTATTAATATTTGCCGTTAACACATTTATCCAAAGTTTTCTTTCTGAGCTCCTCCTTTCTGGGAAACGGGACCCTTATTAATGCCGTCATTTTCATACATTTTTTAATAGATTGATTATTATAATTACTACTTTGAAAAACATGAGCTATTTTAAAGTGTGTAATAATTTACTCCTTAAACCGAAGGGTGAGCTGCATACTACGGAGTTAATTATGATCATTCTTTTTCACATACAGACTGGACCTTTTTTTTTTTTTAAGCAGATTTTTGTAATTAGACTTTATATATATTTAAAGACAAAAGCATTTTGTCAAATGTAAGAAATGCATTTTTAATGGTTGTTATTCAAAGATGAAATTATGAAATTAGAGAGGAGCAAAATGTAATTTCAGCTTGCGTTTCTGTTCGAGTCCACGATGTGAAACAGGAGTCCAGGACTCTTTTATTCCTCTGGAATGGGTCAGCATCCACCCTCACGGTCAGTAAACGAGTTTCACGTGATTTCACGAAAGAGCCTGCAGAAACTCGACACCCCCAGTGTTATGGTGGCGTAAACGCCAACACCTTTACCTGCACGCTGATGGAGACGCGTGAACCAGGCTCAAGCCTTCAAATGGGATCCAAGGTGGCACCTTCAGGTGGCTCCGTGAAGCTCCGCCCCCAAACGCTTCTTCTCAGAACCGCTCACACCGCCTCTTTACCTGCAAAACAAGCCATGTTATCTTTCAATTAAGAATGGCTACGTCTTTATTCACAGCTCAGAGGTCCAGCCCAGACGAAGCAGAGCGCCACTGTGACGGCGCCGTCCACCGGTGGGTCTGAAGTACCAGCCCATAATTTTGCCTCGTGCTACCAGATCTAATCATCTGCACAGAAAAAATACATGTAAAACTGGGAAGAACTTTTACCTTCTAAGACTTCTTTAAGCCACGTAAAACATTTAACAGTGTTGTAATTGGTGAAATGAAATGTGTGTGAGCCGAGGTGGAGGTGCTCCTCAGCTGATGGGTGCTGGTTAAACACGGGACGCTGCCTCTTCGGGGAAGCAGCTCGGCACACCGCAGACGGGCTAATGGGAATCTGTTCCTGTCATCTTCGGATAGGCCGTCTCATCACAGTGTCAATAAGGGGAAAAGAGTCGTATAGAATTTCTGTTGCCCGCTGATGAATGCAGCGACGGCTGAGGCCGAAAGGAGAACAGAACAAATGTGGTGCCTGAAGGGGGGGTGTAGATGGATGAGAGATTGTTCGCTTGGAATGAGATCTCATAAGAAGTTGTAGATTTTCTCCCTGCAGCTGCAGGTATGAGAGCGGTAATATCGCCCTACATCCTACCACCCACGCCCACGCGGCGCTGATGTCCCCCAATCAGCCACAGGATTCGGCTGTGGAGGAAACCCGGGTGAGTGACAGATGAAAGCCTGAAAGAGCTGCAGCTAAATAATTGAGCTCTTATGTAATGGTAATTGGGCTCCATAAATACGGATTCACCTTTGACAGACTGCATCTCCACACCGAGTGTCTCGACTTTGTGAAGCCGAACAAATGCTTCCCGCCTGACATCCTGCTCCCTGTTTTTGGCTCCACTCTTCGTCGCCCCTTCATCTCCTCTCTCTACCTCACCCTGCCCGTCTTTATGTCTTTCAATTTATGTATTTATTTATTTTTTTAAACACTGAGACTCATGCACATGCACAAAGTAGAGACAGTTTCAAAGCAGTGTCTTGTGGAGGAGTCGGTACTGAAGAGGAGCTGCTATAATTGCTGTCAGAGACGTGATGGGAGCGGCGGCGAGCCGCGGTAACTGACACACCTCAAACACTGTGGAGATCTTCTCAAAGAAACATCCTGCCACCTGCAACTCAGCAGCAATATTTAAATCAGCACACACAATTTATGAGCAATGACTTCTTGTGCTCCAAGTGGTACGGTAACATTATTTTTAATATTTTATAATTAAAGAGAAATGACTCATTTAGGGTGTAAACTCGACCCAAGTTGTCCGAAACAAACACTTATTTCTCAAAACTCAGAGGCGGATGTGCCAAAAGTGCAGCCTCACCAAATGACTTTTAGAGGTAGTCAGAGTAAATATCTCCTAATCAGAGCTTTAGCGGACTGCATCTGGAGCCTGATTGGTCAGATTCTTCCGTGCGTTTGTTGGACGGACAGCTTCTTGGCCGTTGTATAATTCCTTCATACTGCACCTCTTTTCTTAATGGTTAAAAATGTCTGAAAATTGTCACATCATCCTGTAAACACTAAATATGAAATATTTTTTCCTTTTTAAAAAAATCAAAGTGGGATTTTGTGTTTTTTTCCTACAGCATTATGTTCATTGATATGATCCTTTTGTCTTTTCGTCAAGCACATTTGACCCCGCCGGGTCACTGAGTCTTTACCCATCATGCCCGGCGCTCTGGAGCCGGTTGGCTGCAAAGCAAAGATGTTCTTCCCCATCGTTGGTCTCCCGGAGCTCAACTTCTTGCCAAAAACACGGAGACGGGGCCTTGATGAATGTGTGGTTCATAGCAGTGATGCGAGTGAGGGTTGGGGGGTTGTCGGGGTAATGATTTAATCATCATGTAATGGATGGAGGACATCGCTCAGGCTCGGATTAGTGCAGGTGTTAGCCACCCCAAGAATACTCAGACTGATGAATCCCGTTGTCAGCGCTGAAAGTTATGGTGTGGTTTAATCTTCACTCTGAACTGCATACATGAGTTATTTTGAGGCGTCAACGATTCATCTCCAGCAGCAGATGCATCAGAATTAGCTCGAGAGTTCATTTGTTCAGGCATTTTGCTTTAAGATGTGGATCATATGCAGGACTCATTATTTACACTGACTTTGAAATTATCCTTCCCAACACTGTGATTAACAATCATTTTCATAATTGATTAACCTCTCAAATATTTTGTTGATCACATAATTCATCATCACACATCAGGAACTAAAACTGAGAAAATAAGAAACCCATCAAAGTTTTGTTAACTGGAAGATTACAACAAACATCTGTTTTTTGTTTCTTTTGACAAAACAAACCCACCCTTAAAGACACACTGTGTAACAATACCACTCTTGACCAAAAGGGGGCAACATTTCATACGAACGTCCATGTAGAAGCCCTTACTGTGACACTTGTTTGTCATTTATTTTTTAATTGGTCATTCTTGTTGCTTCCAGACTTTTTTTCTTTTATTTTTTTTAACGTGTGGGTGTTTGGACATGAGAGGAGGCTGGCGGCGGCGAAGTGGTGAGTCCATTTGACTTCAGTGGCAGTGTGTCATGCCAAGACTTCCATCCGCAGTCAGAGTTCAGGTTGTTCACGTGTAACAATAAAACGCCTCTAGTGGGACAACGTGGTATTACAAGACGTGCCGGCCCGTCCCCATTCAATATTTTAAATCTCATGAGTTGCTGGTTTTAAAAAGCTTTAATCTAAAACTTCTCAAAATGTATGTTTGAAAAATGAATCATTTATCTGTAGAGGTTCATTTCAGGGTCACGAGTCAGAGAGTTTGACCGGTCATGTACACAGAATCCTGAAATGCATTTGCTCTCAAGACAAACTATTTAACTGCTTGCCGGGTAAAAAATATCCTCTGATTTATATATATATATATATACCAACTAAATCTGAACATCAGACTTCAGAGATCACTTTTTTAAATGATCATTAACTCAGCATATTACCACAATATTTGTAAATTACAATAATCAATAAATTGTAGTTTATAACATGAAATTAATAATGCATTTGATCAATCTTTTTTATTTTCATGCTTCGGTTTATGGTTTTTATTTGGTCATTAATATTTCACCATCAGTCATATCTGCATTTCATACCTTTTTTTTTGCTTTAAAGAAACAAACTGCTGCTCAATGCAGACACTCAAGTATTCAGTAATCAACGAGCACTTGTCTTGCTCTCCACCAAAAGGACAAAGTCAGGCTTCGCAGGAGCCTCAAAGATATTAAAAACAAGTTCCACAAAAATAATGAAGCTGTCAAAGAATATGGAAATAAATGGGACAAAATTAATAGAATAGAAACAGAGAAATGTAAAACACCTTGAATCGTCATTACAATGGTCTCCCATTCTTTATTTTTCCGTCTCCTTATTTTTCTCAGTCTTTTTGTTTCCTGTTTTTCTCATGTGTGTTTTTCCCCAGGTATTCTGTCTTGCTTGAATAAGGAGATTATTTAATCTATTATTTATTTTACTTTAACCATCCAAATAAATCTGCTTCTGAGCACATTTCAGGTGAGAAATAGACAAGAACTGTACAAGTTACGTCTGCAAGGCCTAGGTTAAAAGTCTGTTCCTACATCTGGGATGTAGGAATGTGGGATGTAGGTAACCTGAACAGGTTGTGTTAAAAATATCAGGCTATTACAATACAACTTCTTGTAAAAGAGATGATTTTGTCTTAAGTGTTCTGATTGGTCAAACATGTGGAGGCATTCCATGAGGGGCGGGGCTACCTCACGAACCGTCATGCTGCTGCTCAGGAATAAAGAGCTCCGAACCAGGTTACAATAAATAAGGTTCCTCGATACGGTAAGTTTAAGTTTTAACTTTTGATTTAGGGATTAAAAAATAACTGGATAAAAATAAATGGATGACACTACAAAGATTAATAATGAAAGAAACATAAAGAAAAACAAAGCAATGCATATACAAGAGATAAGAAGTTTATGAAAATATGTACATGAATATATACAATAATTTGTTTAAAAATATATCAAAATACCTTTGTTGCATTTCTTTTTCATAGTTTCAGACTTATTTGTCCTATATGCCTTTTTTAGTTATTTAATCATAAATTATATAATTTATATTTATAATTTATTTAGATACCACATTTTTGAATTGTTCTTTTTACAGTTTTATTTCAAAGAGGCTAAAATGAAGCTTTTCACTCTGCAGTTTGAGGAGAATAATTTAATATTTTTTCTACATTAAACCTGTTGACTCAAACAAAATATTTTTTGTCTTTAATGTTATTTAGTAAGTGTTTTTTTTTTATTGGTTTTATAACGTTAAATTCAACAGAAACAATAGTTTTTAATCCAGTAACTTGAGTAAACATCCAGACATCTAAAAAGCTTTAAATTGTGTTTTTTATTTTATACTCTAAACTTTCTCAAATAAAATAAGACAAAACATAAGTGATTTAATCAGCAATAAGAAGTATTAGTAGATCTCCTCTCCATGTATGTTTTTTCAGTAAAATGAGCCTCTAATCATAACATTATTTCTGACATTTATCGTTTCCAAAATATCATCTGAAGAATTTTAGTGATTTTTTTTTTTTTCCTCATTTCTGACATTTTACAAGAGATACTCGTGCATTAAAAACAGGAGCTGCAGTGAACCAGCGGATTTCTTCTGCGTAACACCCACTGCCTCTCTGTTGACACGGAGCTAAATGAATAAAACAAACACGCAGGTCTCTCGGTCGATTTTAAACTTGTTTTGGATGAATGGAAAATTGAGGTGATGAAAACGCGCTTTTGTGTGCGAGTCGAGGCTTTGAGCTGGGCTATAATTGGAGAGCTGTGACAAAAGTGAAGGAAGGAGATGTGAAGCTTGTGGGACTCTTGGGTGTCTTAATTTGGCTTGGAGACGGGCCCGAGTGACAGACTGGAAAACACAGGGAGCGAGCGGGGGGCGAGTGTGTGATGTGATCGATGCACAGTGACGTGGAAATGGGAAAAGTAGGAGCTGCCGGTGGGATACAAGCTTCAAATTTGCATGCCAAGACGGAAATACGTTGTACGTCTGTGAACAAGATCTATTTTTTGTATTTCTGTCAGGCTGTCACGACTGTTCCTGAGCCGAGCGTGGCGTTCACAGATTCTGAAATAGTCAGAGTGAATTTCAAACACAATGTGAACAGCTGTAGAGAATGATGAGCTCCTACAAATACTTCTACCTCGTATCTGCTTACATTTCAAAGGCCGCAGGCGGAGCTTCGGCATGTCGTAGAATGTGAGAGTGGCTGCTGATGTGAGGACGTCTTTGGGATGCCATCCCAGCTTTTATTGGTGCCAAGAAATGCTGGGGGATGTTTCCAGGGTGAGCTACGTGGTTCAGGATGGTGTGTAGGGTTCTGAGAAGCGTGAATGTGCTCATAGGACTTCTGCCTACGTAAATGCAGCACTGGTAGAAACATGAGACGTTTCTACCAGTACTGATGGAAACGTCTCATGTTTCTACCAACAAACCAGGGAGATCCCACGTAGGGGCAAACGCCAAGTATCCACGTTCTCTCTGGACCTGTGGTTCCTCAACTGACCACTAGGGGGTTGGTTCTGGACATGCAGTCCCGTGACCGACCACCAGAGGCTTGTTCTTGACCTGCAGTCCAGTTTTGAGTTTGGCTGTAAATATGTTTATTTCTGCTGCGAAGACATTTTGTTGATGGAGATTCAGTTGGTTCCTAGTGGTCAGTCAAAGAACTGCAGTTTTCTACATTTCCGGACTGAATCAGAGTGGCGGGATGGACGGAACCACTTAGAAAACCCTGGCAGGGACAACTTCTGAGGACAAACCCACATGGGTCTCATATTTGCAGCCCACTTTTACCCTCTAGGGGCCCCACATAAAAATGCTGGCTGGGATGCACCCCTGCCAAGGGTCTTAAAGGATTACATGCCATCCATAGTTACTCTGTGACCACATGTGGACGAGTACTCAGTCTGAATTAATGCCAAGGCTTAATCATATCACCCAAGGGTACATTATACTCTGTGTGGTATGCAGAGAGGAATCGAGCAGCGAGTGAGCAGTCAGCAAGGATGGTTAAAACAAACTTTGATACACTGTGGGTGAGACTATATCACGGAAGTGTGTGTCTGGCTTGCCGACACTCCGGAGGCCGTGACAGAGCTCCTCAGGTCATGAGCGGCTGCGAATGTGAGTGTCAGACTGCGTCTTTCAGCCGACGAGGTGAAAGACGGGGCTGTCTGAGGAGAAAATCGCATTTGACATGGCTAATTCTTCTGCCGGGAGCTGGTCGTTTTGCCACTGACACATCGCTTTAACTCGTTAGCAAATTGTCTTAACAACTCGGATAAGTTTGAAGAGTTTCTGCAGAAGGAATCGACGAGAGAATCACGTCTGTAGAGCGTGGCGGTGTTGAAAGGGGAGAGTCTCTCGGAGTCTGTCGCCTGCTCCTTCACAGTGTTGGCAGCTGTTGTCAGCAGCTGTTACAGAAATAGTCAGAGGTGACCCGGGGTTGTGTCAGGAAGGAGATTCAGCCACCGCCGTGCGACTTTCCACGACCACTGCTGCAGCGGTGGCTGAATTTCTGTCGTCCAAGTTCAGCGTTCTGAAAACGATTTCCGTGACACCCTCTGCCTCAATGCTATAAGCATCAAATCTCTGTATCAGCAGTAGAGAAGTTCATTAGTTTAACATCATGTCAAGATCATTTTTGTCATTTAGTTTTTCTACTTCAGTTGTCACCGTCACTGAGGACTCAACTCAGAAATCACCGTGTAAAGCACTACTGAAAAAAAAAGTCCTGCTTTGCTGCTGCTGCGCTGATGTGTCCGTGACTTCTTTTTTATATTTAATATATATTCATATTTTTCACTGTGCAATATAAAGGATGTAGAAGAGATGAGTCTCAACCTTTGTCCATGAGAGACGTGAGCTCTGCAGTATTGATGCTGGAAGGAATTGTCCATTGTCAAAGCCCTTTTGCCGACATAATAGACTGAAAAGCCAGTTTGATTCTTTAGGTGCTTTGGATTTCCAGTTTCATCCAGGATAAAATCAAAACAATAAAACATTTTTGCCTCTCTTTTTTTCGCTGTCATACCGAATACATCCACATTAGTCTGTTTTTATTTGAAAGTGAAACCGATCCAAGATCTCCATCCACATTACAGCCACTGTAAACGTGCATGTGCAGCACAGACTGTGTAAGAAGGTTTGAAAACAGAGTCAATGCATCAACTTGTTTTTGGAGTCCCCTACTGGTCACTCAAGGAACTGCATCTTTATCTCTGCATTGACTTCAGCACTAAAGATAAAATGTTGCCACTTGGTTTCAGAGCAGCTTTGTTTTTTTTGGTTTTTTTGTTTGCTCGGCAGGTTTCCCTAGAGCGGGGTTGTTGAAGCCTGGTCCTGGAGGTCCTGGAGGTCCGCTGTCTCATGGTGAACCCTGCCATGATGTCCACGGTAGCTCTGTGATATGCAGTTGTCTCAGGACGGGAGCCTGAAGTTACTTTGCCTAGTAGATGATGCAAGACTGTGTGGGCTAGAGGTGTCCTAAAAGTAGGCAAATATTCCTTTAAAACAAGAACCCTTTAATGTGGACGCAACCTTAGACGGTAGACAACTGGACTTCTTCTTCTTTTTGGTTTTTGAAGACATTTTCAGCTCCCATCCAAAGGTCTTCTTCAGTTCCTCCTGACTGGTGAAGGGTTTCAGGCGTGTAAGCTGTCGTTGAAACATTCAAATCACCTCTGATTTGATGAGCCTGCTGCCCCCTCGTGAGAGTTGACGGGGTCTTTTGACCGCTGGAAGACGTTTACCCGGTCAGCATGTGAGATGTTTTGGTGAACAGTCATGAACCCACCAGGGGAGGAGATTTAAAGTGTTGGACTGGTGAACCTGGAGGCCTCCTCTGCTGTTTGATGGTGTGTTTTTCTTTTGGGTTTTTTTGGTTTCTCTGTTCAGAATGTGGACATCCATGTCCTCAGGACAGGGTCCATCATCCTTGAGATGCAGATGACCCAGTTTTTGTGATGTTTGGATTAGATGTTTCTGCGTTTGTGAGACATTCCTACCACATGTTGACTGACGGTATCATTGCTCCTGATTTTTCTTCTCTTCTTCGTTGTGCTGCTGTTGCTTCTACATTTCTTTGCCGACTTGACAAAGGCCCAAGTCGGATATCTACGAGTTTGCTTTCTTTGTCTTCCTCCTCTGTCCTTCTGACTTCCCGGGAACCGTCGTGACCCGGTGGCAGGTTTTCTGATGACGGACAGTTTTTGTTTGCCTCCCTGAACACACAACATGAACACACACACCTCAGTGGGTTTATCAGCATTCCCACTTGTTGACTGACGGGAGCTTCTTGAAGGATGTGGGCACACCTTCTGACCCCACTGTGAATCCAAACCGAGCTCAAGCGTTCCGTCTGAAAAGAAAAAAACGACACACTTTTGAAGTTTCTGAGGGAATACTAACATTATTCTTAAAACCGATGGCTTTGCTGTGAAATATTCCTGAAACAGTTAAACGTGGCGTGTGGATGTTTGAGGAGTGCTGGAGCGCTTTGAGCCCACAGTTTACTGGTTTACAGTGAAGAGATGCTGTTGCATGTGCCAGTGGGTAATTACAGCCTGTCGGGGACCAACAGCGGTGAAAGAAGATGGTAATCGGTGCAACTCTCACGGTCGTTTTCATTCATTAAGTCATTTTCTATACCTGTTTATCCTGAGCAGGGTCACGGGGGTCTGCCGGATCCTATCCCAGCTCGTTGCAGGCGAACGGCCGGGGTCCACCCTGGACAGGCCGAATGTCCATCCTTATATTTTTGCATTTTTTAAGAAGTGCAAAAGTTAGAATCCCCTTATTTAATAATTTTCTTTATATAAATTAATAATTAAAAAATATTTGATTTAGAATTCACTCATAAAGGAACAACATATTTTAGATTTTTACAACAGTTACATCATAAAAATGTGGACAATACTATGTAGCCCCTTACGGCTTCCAGGATTTAGGAGGGTGAACTGAGGTCAGGCCCTGCTGATCATCATGAATCCATCATCAGCAGGTGTGAAGAGCCCAATAAACACAGATGTTTTCAGCAGGTTTCAGGTCTGGAGCGTTCAGATGAGTGTTAACACAATGCCAAAAAGGAAAGCAATGCGCAGTGCTTTTAAAGAAGCAATTGTTGCTGCCCATCAGTCTGGAAAAGCTGTAAAATTACCTCCATCATTGTGTAGTGAGACAGATTAGTAACACTTTTACCCCGAGGTCAGACTCTGCAAAGCTCAAAGGAATATAGAAACCCCGAGAGCCTCATCCTAAACTCAGGTTTCAGTTAGCCCGTTAAATGTTAAAGCCCACGACAGCACAAGTAGAAGAAGACCGAACAAGCGGTTTGCTTGAAAGGGTTGAAGGTCTCCCTCTTCTGCTGAAAGAGAATGTGGAAGCACGACTGAAGCTCACTTAACTCCGTTAAGTCCTGGAACCGTGTGCTGCGGCCGGATGAGACCCAAGCGGTCCCAGCCTGAAGGCTCAGTGACGTGTTTGGAGAAAACCAACGACTGTTAGTGAATCTGTGTGTGAGTGTTTGTGAGGCACATGAGCGAACAGCTCCTGCATCTGTTTCCACCTCTAAACCGGGAATACACCTGTCGTTGTTTTGTCATCCGGAGCGGTGGTGTTTGTGTGACGCTACGTGCGCATGTTTAAGGGGAAATGAAATCACCTGAGCCCCAGTCGCTGTTTGGGTTGCTGCTCTTTTGCCACAGCTCCAAATGTCAGTTGGATGGATCAGACTTCCAGTAACAGCCCCTCCCCCACTCGGCTCCCGCACGCCCTCGTTTTCCCCCGACGTTGTCCTGATGGGAGTCGGTGCCACGCGGCGCTCTGCTGCAGGAGTGGCGCTGCTAAAACAGATGAAAGCCGCTGTAAGAGGCCCTTGTCTCCCCCTTGTCTGGCACTTATAGAGATGGATGGAGGGGGAGCGCATCGCAAGCAGCACACGAGGAGCTTACTGATGAAGGTGTGGAGGGGATGAATGGCAGCCTCAGCAGCCTCGGCCCCCTGGCGCCCGGCCCTCTCTGGAGGGCTGACGATGGGATTTATGAATAAATGGGGGGATCAAGTAAACACACACACACACAAAATAAAAAACATGTCAGTGGCGAGGGTCGAAGAGAGGCGAATTAAGAGGGAAAGAGGGGTATTAAAGGAGCGTGGTGGAATAGAGAGGAGGTGGAAGACGAGGAGTCAGAAGGGCAAGAGGGAGGGATGTTGTGATGCTCCGGGAGCGCGTCTGCCTCTGCTCCTGCCCCGTCCCTCCAGGAAGTCATGAAGCTTCTCCTCTCCACTTGGAGGAGGCTACGTTGCCATGGCAACCGGAGAGAATCTGCGCCCGTCTCCCCGGGCTGGGCATGTACGTGTGCATGCATGAATGTGTTTTGTGCAAACACATCGGCTCATCGCCGCTGCATGTGTGCCTCCGTCTGCGTGGCTCGAGTTCAGCGTGTGTGTGTGTGTGTGTGTGTGTGTGTGTGTGTGTGTGTGTGTGTGTGTGTGTGTTGTTTCATGAGCATCAAGTGCAAGAGGGAGATACACACTTGCACATGCACACACATGCACAGAGCCACACATTCAGTTTGTACTGCAGGCTTTATTTTTAGCGCGTGGCACTTATATAATCAGGGTGACACTGGGGGGAAATAAAAGGAAGGGAAAAAACATCAGCACTTCCTTTACCCTTTAACTGCCACTTCTGCTTTCTGGTCTTCCTTCTCCACGTTTTCCTTCTCTATCTTTGCTCTCCACCATTTTCTCGTTCCTCCTCCTCTCTTCGCCCTCGTGCTTCTGCCTCATTACGGATTTGACTCCGTGTCTCCTCAGTTGTGCAGCTCCTCTTTCTTGTGCATTTCTGTCTTTCCCTCCACAACCTTTCCCCTTGTCGAGCCAGACCTCCCTTTGCTGTGACGCTCCACAGCTGCAGCAGTGGGGCGAAGAAAATACAAGAGGGCAAAAACCCACAGGGCAAAAAAAAAAAAAAATGTAGGAAGAAAAGTGGGCGAGAGCAGATAGCTTCTCCTCCAGAGGAGACCGGGATCCCTTCTGGCATGAAGGTGCTCCACAGCGTGGTCTAGAGCGCCTTCCCCTGCTCCTCCTCCTCCTCTGCCATTCCTCAAGATAATTTGAAAATAGATGACATTTCAGAATTCATTAGTGGGATGAAAGTGGGCTCGAGAAAGCCTGCAGGAGTGGTGGTGGGAAAACCCACTTTGCTTTGCTCCTGTTACGTTCAGCAAACGTAGCTTTACTTGTAAACTGCCTTTCGGTGGGTTGACTCAGGGTTTACTTTGGAAAGCGCTGATGTGTTCTGCATGCTTGATGTGATCAAGTGCTACTGGGATGAATGGCACATCTGAGGAGTCATCAGGAAGTGATGGTGTCTGCTGTATGTATGTACAGCATCATACCGCTGTATCCCAGCAGAGAACTGCTTACACTATCACCTCTAATTAGTTTAGCTTGGCACATGGACGTGCCAGTATCTCACGTGAAGTAACTCAGACGCTGCAAGGACTTGTGGTGGTTCGTGCAGGAAGGATTGTGCTGCTTGTTGGTGATTCTTTAACTAAGAAAAGTAGCACTTTTCTTAGTTTGCCTGCTTTGAAGGCACATGTTTGGGTGTCGTAATTTACCACAAATCAAAAACTTCAACACAACACGACCTTGTCACCTTGTTTGCGGTGACGTAGGTCCGAAAATTATGATTCAGTGAGCTGTTTGGATATGCAGGATGCTGTGACATCACAGTCTCCTGTCTGCTGGTAGTATGTAGTTTTCCAACTACTTTGGAAGGTAACCAACTACAGCGGAGTGAGTGGGGAGCAGGGGGGTCGGACAGGCTGCTCGCTGGAGCGCACAGGAAGTAGAAGATTTCCATCCATCCATTATCTATACCCGCTTAATCCGTTTCCGGGTCACGGGGGTCTGTCGGAGCCTATCCCGACGCATAGTAGGCGAAAGGCAGGAGTCCACCTGGACAGGTCGCCGGTCCATCGCAGAAGTAGAAGTTTTAATAGAATCAAATCAAAGATAGACTAGACGACTATTGTGGTGCTTGATCAATATTTCCATATTCAATATTTTAGGTATCAAAATTTCCTTTCAGAAACATACAGATGCATTTTACTCAATCCGCCAAAAAAAAATATATCAGCAGGACTGAAGGTATAAAAACACAACTTCATGTACCACATTTCCTCAAATCAGAAGAGCACTTGCTCTTATGTCTTAAAATGCTTCACATAACTTGATACTAAACTCGCCTCTTGCAGCTCTTAAAAATGCAGCTGCAAGTTTCAGCTGATCTAATTTATAGAAAAACTATAATGCACTGAGCCTCGAGCTCGATCGCCGCCTGCCTCACAGAGAAGACTACAAGTAGCCTACCTAATGTGGAAAAATCTGGGTGATGAATTTTTGTAATTATGTGGCTTTTGCAAAATAGCTTTTGTCACTTATGGCTGCTGCTGTTGTGTAAAACTACACCTGCTTCTAGTGTGTTTGTGTGTGTAGATACGATCGATAAATATCTGCATGTGTGGCTGTTTGGGTTTGTCGGCATGAGCTTTTCAGTGTGTGCCTGCAGGCCAACATCTGTTCACATTTTTATGCAAAGACTTAGTCCGGTTCCTCTGGATTTAACCTGCGAGGAACCCAAGGTGCACTGCCAGTGATGTTTCCTTAAAGTAAAGTAGTTCCAGCTTTCATCAAACCAAACTTTAAACCCAATCACTGCACTGATTAACCAGAATTAACCACACTAATCTAATTCATCTGTAGCCACGAGATACGACTTGGTCCTAACTCGAACCAAACCAGTTAGGAGCAGTTATCACACCAAACCAACCTTTTCTAGCTCTGTCTTGTGTTTCATACAAAGTGGTCGTGTATGTGAAGAGAAGACTCCAACCCAACACCAGACGGCTCCTAGTCACCTAATGTCCTCAGCGTGCTCCGTTGGCACCAGGCGCCACCCAGCAGTGTTTTTGCACCATGCTGCAGAAACAGATCCCTGTAACTCCATGTAGAGGTGGCCTCTGTTTGCAGAAAGGAATCTACCACGTTCTGCTCCTTTCAGCAAAGATCGGAGCTGGCCATTTTTAGACGTGGGTTGTTCTCGCTAAGCTGCTTTCAAATCCCATCTGGTGTACTGACTTTGTCTTTGCCAAACTTTTATTGCCAGCTTGGAAAACTGTCTCTTTCCTCACTGTTGTCTCAACCTTAGCAAGTGTTAAAAAGCTCTCAAATCTGATAACAAGGACGAGAAGTGCTCAGGTTAATCAGTAAAGTCCACCTGTCACCCTCTGGGCCACAGCCGAGCAGGCGTGAGCACCGGAGCGATGTATTTTTGGTGATCGTTGGCCTTTCCTGCTAGTGTTTCTACGCGTTTCTGCTCCCGCTTTGGCTCCGGCCGCGTGCAACGTTACTTCTGCCGCCTTGGTCGGTGTTTGGTGTTGAGCGGCGTGGAAGTGTGCTCCGCCAAGATGTTCGTTGGCTGCTATGCACACGGGGTTGAGTTTGTGTCGTACAAATGTGGCATTCAGGCATTATTCATGAGGGAGCCGCATGAGAAATGTATGAACATGAGTGCAGGTGATGCGCAGCCTGCATCTGTGTTTTTGGGGACTGACAGGCAGTCACGGGAAGCGTTTTCCACTGGCTGTGGCTGACAGCTCGGCGACACATCATTACTTTTTCCTCAAGGCAGACCAAGCAGCAGTGACCTTTCATGCTGCTACTCTCTGCACATACGTGCTTGTGTGTATGCAGGTCGATTTTGTGCATTTAAGTGAATGTCTGTGCTTATGTCTTGTCACAAGTTTGTTCTATCCCTTCTTTCATTAACATTCTGGGTTCATGCCTCTTACATTCATCACAGGTTTTGTTTTGAAGCCAGTGTTTGATTTATTGTGTAGTGTCTAGGCAATCGAATCCAACAAGCTCCCTGCCCTTTTATCCATTTACATTCGATTCACAACGCAGCAGAGCGGCGGTTGCATGAGTGAACTGGCACATGGATTTAGAACATTTCAAATATCACCGCAGTCATTGGTGAGCAGCCGTGCATCTTTTACGCTTCACTCAGAGACTTAGGAGTATTTTATTTTACATTGCCACATTAAAATAGGACAGTCTGGTTGTTTTGGATTATTTGATTGGTCTGGGGTGGTGTCCACTGTCAAAATCTGAAATTAATTCGTGTGTTTTCCCTCCTCTGCTCATCTGGCTGCTAGGCGAGGCAATATTGAGCAGAGAAAGTGTTGACTCAGGGGGAAGGAAGCTGTCAGATTAATAACGAAGAAGGGCCGTGAGAGGTGGCAGAGGAAGCAGTAGACATTAGGCAGCGAGTCCTCACGGTTCATCCGACGGAGACTCGTGCTACGAATCTGAAGTGCGGCAGGTTTAACTCGGGTTCATGCAGCTGTTTGTCATGCTGTGTCCTTCGCTTTACACTTCTCCTCCCTCCACTGCAAGTACGTCTAATGAGAGCAAAAAAAAAAGCAGACTTTTAAAATAACGAAGATCGGTCATGACAGGCGGCGGAGGGGGTGGCGAAATTAGACGGGGAAACGGTCCCTGGATGAGGCACGAAGGAAGGAAGGGAGGAAGTTTGGAGCTGCTGCCAAAGTTTCTTCTTATCATTCATTTACACTGGCGAGAAAAAGAAAAGCATGGAGTTAACTGGTTTCTGTATTAATTTGCTGTAAAAAGTGTGATCTGACCTTCATCTAATTTTCAGTCACAAATGTGCAAAAGCTGATAAACACAAACAATCCTCAATCACCCATCGAGCATTCACAGCGGTTGTGGGAAAAATAAGCAAACCCATAAAGTAATTACTTCAACAAAAGCTAATTGGAGTCAGTAGTTTGTACATCTGGAGTCCAATTAATGAAATGAGTTTGGTGGCGAGGATTGGAGCTGCGGCTTGGTGGTTGGCGCTGTCGCCTCACTCTAGAAGGTTCCTGGGTCGGTTCTCGAGCCCTTGAGCTGGGGCCTTTCGGTGTGGAGTTTGCATGTTCTCCATGTGCTCGGGTCCTCCAGCTTCCTCCCACAGATGATCCAAAAACATGTATGTCAGGTTAACTGGGGATTCTTAACTGCCCACAGGAGTGAGTTTGGACCGTTCACGCCTTCATCTTACAAGCACAACTGACCTGAGGCAGTTCTGGGAGCGGGAACGGTTCCTACAATGGTTCCTACAACGGTACATACAACGGTGCATACAAATTAAAACTATTATTGATTATCCAAGATTAAACATTCAGCATTACAGCCACTTTATGCAGCAATACCACTTCTGACCACGTGGGGGCACATAGATACATAAACCTCGGATAATACTGCGCCAATAAGTGGAGACAGGCCAGCGTGTCTGTAATACCACTTTGTCCCAGTAGAGGTGCCCTGGTCTCATGTCGGGGGCTGTCACATGACCTCTCGTCACATGATGTGTGTTTATGGTCGGCTGTGATGTAACGGCACAGAGCGACTCTAAAAATGAAGACAAACCTACATGTTTGATCATTTAATTATCTGGTTTTTTCATAAAAACATTTTTTTTAAACTTTTCTTTTGGTCTTTAGTGTAGTTGCACAGACAGACGAAGAAAGACGGCCTGGAAATGCAGACAGATGTCGCTAGCAAAAGTGCATAAAACAGGAAAAACTTTTTAACGCAGTCATGTGACTTGTTGTCTCGATGTCTGGTTGAGTAGCAGTGCAGAACATCATGAAATGAAGACGTGAATGAAAATGGAAACGGGACAAGAGGAAAGCGGAGAGGAGAGGAGGAGGAGGAGGAGGAGGAGGAGGAGGAAGAGGAGGAGGAAGAGGAAGAGCAGGAGGAAGAGGAGGAGGAAGAGCAGGAGGAAGAGCAGGAGGAAGAGGAGGAGGAGGAGGAAGAGGAGGAAGAGGAGGAGGAGGAGGAGGAGGAAGAGGAGGAGGAAGGAAGACATCATTACTGAGTAGAAGACAGATGAGAAAAGAAAAGTGTGGAGGGCGAAATGTGGCGGGGGGGGGGGTGTGTGTGTGTGTGTTGTGTGTGTGTGTGTGTGTGTGTGTGTGTGTGTGTGTGTGTGTGTGTGTGACACATGCCATTAGAGAGGATCAGGCAAAAGCAAATTAAGTACATGGCACCTTTCCCTGCATCGTGCATAATCTTAATGAGCCCTCTGATGCTGCAGCAGCTTCGCTCTAAGCCTGTGAAGTGTGTGAAGTGCACACACCAGCATGTAGGAGGACCTAGATGTGTGTGTGTGTGTGTGTGTGTATGCACACCTGCATATGTGGGCTAATATGTGTGCACGCACTCGTAAGGGTTAGTCGACTGTTATATAATCAGGTATCCACAGCTTTCACATGGTTGCACAGGATGTGCACACCTGATTGTCAGATACTCGTTTACTCGTGTAAACTAATAGAAAAGTCACTAGCAGTGACATCACCCCCCCGCTCGCTCTGCTTCCTCTTCTTTGCCGTTGGTCACATGACTCTGTGTCACTCTGAGTCAGGATGAGAAGCACAAGCCAGATATTGTTTTTTTTTTTTGCTAGAAACAATCAAGTGAAGATAATTTTTCCAATCTCGTAAGGTTTGTTCTGGTGCAGTGACCCACATGCGGTGTGGCAGTCCGGACCTCTCGCTGTCCACTCGTGTGGAAGTTGTTCACCTCGAAAGCCAAAAACGTGATCATTTTGCACTCCAGTTAATGGTTATGATTTGCAGCCACTTACGTCGAGCCACCTTGTTAGTCCCTCAGGAGGAGACTTCTCTTATTTTACAGGGTGACCTTCGATGACTTCCCATAAAAGTTTGTGTGGTCCTGCAGGAGGACGGAGGGAGCAGTAGTGAAGACTTAGATATGTCTGGAGGGAGAAAAGAGCGCCGGTGACTGTTACATAAGGGGGAAAAGAGGAAGAAAAACAAATCGCTGCTGCATTGACTCAAAAGGCAACTTTACTGGGGGATTTTTTTTAACTTGCCATTTATATTGTGGCATTGTTTGTCAGCCAAGTCATGGGGAAGAAAGCAAAGTAGCAAATCAGAGATAAAGTGTCCGAAGAGAACGGACGAAGCCTCTGTGATGTCACTCCGAGATTTTACGTTGAGGGGGTTTAAAACCGGTTTTCAGCCGCAGGAGGAAGCCGCACTGGCAGGAGATAACTTAACCTTAATTTACACAAGTGCAACAAAATTTTGTTTTAGAGTTTGTACGACCCATCGAGGCCAAACCGGACCGTCGCATCGGTCTGTTGGTGTAACAGCAGGACGAAGCACGTTACCTTCATAATCAGAGCGATTAAAGAAAGTAAGAAGAACCTTGTTTTAAGGTTGTCTAGTCGCTATAGAGACCGTTTTTCTACTTTTAAGAATTCTAGTCAAGAAAAATGTTCTTTCCATTTTTGAATAATATTCGACAATTTGACTGCATTTAGGAATATTAAGGTTATTTCTATAGGAGCTGTTTTTGTAGTGTAGTTCCTAATGTACAGCTCAGATGTGAAGTTCAGAGCAGATGTTAATAACAGCTGGATGTTAACACCAAAAACCGCAACGCAGCCGACACTCAATAAAAAACAGAAAAAAGAGAAAGACCCAGAAGGAAAAACAGCAAACATGCTGCAAACATACATAATTATTATAAAAATAATTATTATAACTGTACAGCTTCATAGATGTGAAGTCTGGCCCCGGAGACCAAGACCGCGTCTTGTACCAGGCCGTTTACGTCCACTGCAAACGTGGACACGTTCACATTTCAGCCAGTCTTGTTTTGGCGTCAGCCCCTAATGGTCATTGGGTGAACTGCATGTTTCTTACTTCCTGGATCGCTTCAGTTCAGGAAGCCAGATGTTGAGAGTCAGTGAGATTTATCTTTATTAAATCTAATCACACGTCGCAAAAGTCAGAGCGATTAGAAGTAGAAGGTGGAGGGAAGCTGTTGAGGCATCAGTGATGTTTCTGCACCACCCTCTTCTCTTCAGTAAAGACGGTGGTAAAATCTGTGGGGTCATTAACCTCCTTATGGCTTTATGGCAATAAGGAATCACATAATAAGACTCAGAAAGCGAATTACAAGATGAAATGTCAGTGTAAAATTTAAAGTGTCTAATTTAATTATAATTGATTTCTCCCTGAGGGGAAAATGACGTATATAGTAAATAAAAGAATAAAAACCTATTTGACAAAGTGATGCAAAGTGGTGAACTCTGCAGAGATCACCGTGAACACACTGGTGTCGTGTTCGTATCCCAGCAACAGCTGAGCTGATGACATCTCGTGTAAGTAGTGAACCGTCGCAGAGACAGACATCAGCAGTTGAACGTCCAGGTGCAGAGACGCTTCTTCACAGTCACTCGTCCGGCACCATCCTGGACGGCTCCGTCTCTGTCGGCACGTGTCTTTGATCCATGTAAAGAGTCGCTGGACTCCAGAATCAGGTCCTGCAGCCGTGTCTTGGTGAAGCATACATACAGCTCATCAGAGCTCTATTTTCTTTCTTTCTTTCTTTTAATGCCACTCATCTTACATTCCTCATGATGATCAAGGAGAGAAATGTTTTATCTTCCTCTCCTCTCTTTCTGTTTTGATCCTTTGCTACATTATTAATGTGTCCTCTTCAACTCAGGAGGGTTTGGGTTCCTGTTCTGGGCATTTCTCAGACCTTTAGAAGAAATCTGTGTTTTAACTGTTCAAAGCTCAGTAGAAATCTCCAGAAGATGCAAAGAAAAACACAGAATGGCCGTAGTGGTTGCAGTATGTTCATCTTAGTTCGAATAAGTAGACAGTTATTCTGAACTGTGGCGTTAGTGTGCGCCAGTGGTTCTCCGGGATCTCAGGTTTCACCGAGTCGTGCTGCTGGGTTCAGAGATGATGGTGCCCACGTGTCTCCGGTGGTTTACACACATGCTGGTCGTGTTGGTTCAGCTGTCAGAGTGACGCTGCCAGTCAGCGTTCATGTCCCATCAGCCATAAACAAGTCAGGCAAGACCGCCTACTTTATCTATTTTATTTTTACTTTTCTCTTTAAGAAGTCAAAATAAACCAGCTGATTGTAATGATGATCAGGTCTGAATGAACGAATGAGTCGCAGAAACCTGCGTGGACCCGAGCGGTGAACGCTGCCGCCGCCGCCGCCGCTACAACAGAGCACAGCTGGCCAACAGCTGGCGGCGGTGCAGAACCGGCCTCGCCATGACTGGACCACCAGATCAGAGGACTGACTTTATTTACTGTAGGAAACACACCCGACATTAAAGTTAGACCACAAAAGGACCATATTGTCTGTTTCTTTTGTCGTGCGTTGATTAAAGTGGATATAAAAGGCACTGCACTGTTTACTATGCTGACTGTCGTCTGACCTGGTTTGTTTTGCACGAGAAGCTCTTTTACTCTGATAAACAGTAAACGTTTTGATGATTTTCTCATCTGCGCCTGAACTTCACGCCGGCGTACTGTGTTTGTTCAGAGGAAATGATCGAAGGCACCTCACTCACGCCGCTTCTCCCTCAGACAGATGTTTCCTTCATTTGATTTGACTCGGTGTCATTTGAGTAAAGTTACCAAAGTAAAAGCAAGTCTCCTTGAATTGATTTGGAGATATTAGCCAAGTGTGGTTGTCACTTCTGAGCCGTGAAGAAACAGCACATCGTGTTCAGCTCTTTGATGATGTCGTCCTCTCTTCAGGTAGAAATGTTGTGAGAAGTTGATTCCCAGTCACCGCCAGTCTTCTTGCTTTTCCCTTTAATGATCTCTCCCTGCATATGTAGTTTGTGAGTGATTTCCTTGGTCATCCTGGTGTTCCTGTGTTGGCGGACGAACGCTCCTTCCTGATCTGATGAAGCTCATGTGAACGTGCAACACCCTGCACTCGCGCCGCCGCTGCTAACAGACAGATTTACTAAAGACGCCTGCCCCCGAGTTGGCTCAAATTAAATCCAATGGATGCATTTTGGATTCATAAGAGCTCTCCGAGGACTGTGGGTAGGGACGCGGTTCCGACCTGGGTCAGTACCAGAGTACTGATAAGCAGTGGGAATACTGGTGCTATTATTGGTATTTCCAATGTTTTTTGTTTCACTAAAAGATTTTTCTTCATTTTTACACTTGTTTGGATGCCAAAGAAGACTAGAGAGGGATGCCAGATGTCTCGCTGTTTTCCGATCACTTCCATCACATCACGTTCCCGTATTTATTCACGCTCATCCCCAGAGAAGGTTCATTTTCTCTCTCACGTTCTGTTAGTTTCTCTGAAGCAGAAAGTAGTTCATTAGATTTTTGTTTGAAATTTTAGCATTTCTTTATGTCATAGCTTTAACGTTTGTTCCAAATTATAGAGATGAATATCAATAGGAGAATCGATCCGTGTCAGTATCAGTATCAGTATCAGTATCACTACAATCCTCACGATGCCCATTCCTAGGAGCTCCATCGAAGGATAAAATCCAACCCAAAGCTTTTTATCTGGATGAATTCATACCACAGATGGGAAAGCTGAAGTAACGTGACGGCCAGGAAGAATCAGAATCGTTGAAATGACGTCGTCACATCAGCTCAAAACAGGGAGAACAGACGTTTTACTGATTGATTGATTTTTATTGATCAAAGCTGTTTTGTGTCGGCCTTCATTTTGCTAATAGGTTGGGTTGTTGTCCTCGTATCTCCAACCAGTCCCTGTTTTTACATTGTTTTGACTATTGATTGTACAGCTCCTGCTTTCAAACGAGAGCCAAAAAAATCCATCTATAACAGCAGTTTTATGAACTACAATCAGCCCATGTGATATAAGAACTATAAAAGTGTTCCTGCGGTACAAACGCTGTTTTCAAGTAAAGACCAGCGATGATGGCGTGCCAGACGGATGTAGCACGCACGTCCGTGCACCTTCTCACAGACTGGGGAGAATGAAGCAGAGGTTTGCAGGTGTGAACAGCTGGTGACTCGATAAAGAGGAGTTTGGACGGTTGGACGGAAAAAATGTAATAAGACAGCTGAGAGAGCCAGAACAACGGGCAGTGGACTGGAGACTGGTCCAGGTCCTGGTCCTGGTCCTGGTCCTGGTCCTGGTACTGTACCTGGTCCTGGTCTGTCCGGTATCATAAGTCTGACCTTTGACCTTTTTTTGAACCATGACTGCAGAGTGAACGGAGTTGGTGTCGGAAGTTTAAACCACAGCTCCAGAGAAGCTGAACGTACCACAGATGTGCTCGTGTCATTCCTGCTCTAAAAGCCAGACATCAAAGTTAACAACTACGTATTCATGTTTGTGGGGCAGAGTTTAACCGCGCTGGCATCTAGTTTGTACTTTCATCATTTAAAAAAAACTTTCCTCTGCTATTCCTAGTCCTGCTTCCTGGCATCCAGGATAAGTAAACGTACTGTTGCTTCCTAAACGGGAACCTTTGGTGGTGAAATAACTCTCCCAGAACCGGATTTAGAGCTGGTGATGTAACTGCACTGAGTAAAATCCTGAGAAAAGTTTCTGCAGTGGACGCATGATTGTTCAGTAAAATCAGGTTAAATGTTGTCTTTTCCCTTAAAGATATCAAGAAAGTTGTTTGTTGTTTCATGAGTGCTGTCTCGGGAGACTCTGCGGACCAACTCTGACTCAGGAATAAACCCGAATGGTTTGTATTCTGCTTCTGTCACTGTTCCAGCTGGCTTCAACACTGACCTTTATTTGATCGAGGTTAATCCCTCGAGCATTCACACCGAGCGAGCCGTCTCCAGGTGTACGGCCAGTCCTCGGTGTCGGGGGGGCTGAACCTACAGACACCTCCTTCATCTTCTCCTCACATTTTCCCCTTCACTGCCTCTTCTGTATATCTGGCCAAGCCGGCACTCCTGTGGTGCTGTGAACAGGTGATGTCGCCCCTGTCAGGGGCTGCACTTGAAGCAGACGTCGGGAATGAGATTGGTATTGAGATTAGAGGGAAACCAGGTCGACTTCCTTGCACAAACATAGCTGCACACTGCCAGGAATGTCTAAAAATAATGACCTCACCAACAGGAGGTGGACAGGAAAATAAGGTAAATGAAAGCAGAGGCATTTGCTAGAGTAGAGGATGTGATGAGTGCATGGGTGGCTGGGAGAGAAGCAGATATGGAGCAAGGTAGGAGATGTACGTAAATGTGGAGAGGGAACACGCAGAGGTGGAGGCGGCGATGGTGGTGGGAAATGAGAAGATGCGTGTAGAATAGGAGAAGCCGGCTGAACGGGGCAAACCATATCCTCAGTGATTGTCCCTGTCACACCTTGTTAAGATATCATGTTATGCCCACCTCCACCCCCCACCTCCTCCCCCACTCCTCTTCCTCGATCTGTCCTCTCTCCCCAGGCGCTGTCACACTGTGTTCCTGACAAACACAGCGGGGGGCGGGGTGGGGGGCGGGGACATGAGGGAAAAGCAGAGAGAACCCAAGAAAGAACAGCTGCAGGAGGCGGTGGCGTACTGTTGAGGCTGAAAGCACGGTCATGCAGGGTGGGCCGGCAGAAACCCACCGAACAACAGATGAGGGAGGGGAAGCGTACCGAAAAGGGAGGATGGCTGGGCAAAGGCTGTGAAACCAAGTCAGACCAGATAGTGTTTTAAATCCAACTTCTTCCAGTCACACTGGAGGCTGTTTGGGTAACAAATCCATGTAGAGGAATGCAACTTCTCAAGGATGCAACTACAACAATAACTGGCAGTCTGCCCTTTTAAAGCTTGAGCATTTTGCATGATATGCAAGAGTCCTTCCACACAGATATTATGCATGCATATTAAGTCAAGACGGCCGGGCCAAGAGTTCCTGAACTGTAAAAAAGTCCAGCTTCCTGTTGGCTCTGAAACGAGGAGCTGAGTTAGCAGCACAAACACGAGCCTTCAGCTTACAGCAGTGATTCACACTGCAAACATGCACAGAAAAGGTTTATGATCTGTTAGGAGGAGAAGTGGGAATGTGTGAAGTTTAAAACACTGAAGG